>CM069159.1:28053979-28101479 GCA_035221665.1 Okamejei kenojei | reverse complement strand
GACCAATAGTGAGACTCATGGGAAGATGGAGACAGAGAGTGTGAGACAAAGAATAGAGTGAGAGACAGAGATAGAGACAGAGACTCCTCTGTCATCTATGGTTAATCTAGTTCTTAATCCAAACTATCAAGTTGCTGTCGATCCCATACATCTTCATTTCTGGATGTGGATCTGTCACCTAACTTTACTCCTGGGCTAGACCACAGCACTTTGTCTGAGACTTCACAACCAGCTGTAAATGTTTCCAGAGCATAAAACAAAGTGAGGAGGAACTCAACGTCAGGCAACATCTACAGAGTTTTCAGACTGAAGAAAGATTCTGACCTGAAATAAACCTGCACAGATGCTCCTGACATACTGAGTTCTTCCAGCACTTTATATTGTGCTCAAGGTTCCAGCATCCAGGATAATTTATGTCAACGTATGAGAAGCATTTGAAGGATGTGGGCCTGTACCCACTGGAGTTTGGAAGGATGAGAGGGGAATCTCAGTGAAAGCTACTGGATAATGAAATGCCTGGATAGAGTAGATGTGGCACGGATGTTTCCAGTAGAACCAGAGGGACAGTCTCAGAATAAAAGGATTTATCTTTAGAATGGAGATGAGGAGAATTTCTTTAGCCAGTGGGTGGTGAATCTTAGGAATTCATTGCCTCAGATGGCTATGGAGGCCAAAACATTGGGTATTTTTAAAGCAGAGGTGCGGATCAGACTTGTCGTCACGATATTAACAACTGGTTGCAGTCAATCGGAACTTATTCAGGAAAAAATGGGATGTTTTATTGCCTAGTTTATTTTTAAGACTAATGAGGTACCAAACAATTTGGCTTTTGCAGCTAGTTGCCTCTTCCTGAGTAGGTTAGGGAAAACAAGTGGGAAATTGTTCTAGAGCATTGTGAAGGGAATGGGTGAACATTTTGATGAACTTGTTTGAAATCCAGCTCCCAGGTCGCAGTGTGGAGGATAACGTGCCCTTTGTCCGTACCCTTGCTCATGGCGAACGTCACGCCCACTGGGACGCGGGACGGTGACCACAATTTATAAAGATTGATTTTAAAGAAACTTAACGATGACAAACCTAAATATGATACAGTGACCGAGCCGCATCCTTGATAATTACTGCAAGATAATGGTTTATTTTCTGCTGAAATGGTGGTTGTGCTCAGGCATGGCAAAGCCAGTATTGTTAGAAATAAGGACAGATACAATCTCCAGGCAGATAAGGCACTTGGGCCGCAATGGCAGCAGATAGCAAAGTCACAGTGTTGTGCACACATCTGCTATACAGCAATATTTCACAAATCCATTTGGTTCCGAAGATACTTTAATAAAGTCTAATGCAACACAATGGACACACAGAGAGATAGGGTGCATGTTACAAATAAGTGAAAATCTCCAGCGAATCCATTAGATCCGTGAAGATGCCGGTATTCAGTTACTCTTCCTTCATCCTCACCCGATTTTGATTATACGGTTGTGGTTTAAAACTTTGATTTATTCCCAGTGACACCATTTACGATATATTTAGCCCGGTGAGCTGTTCAGCATTAAATAGAGATGAGAACACACTCTATATCGGCAGCATAAAATCCAGTTTGTGTCGAACAAAATAATAGATCTCGAGGGAGACTGCAGATGCTGGAATCTTGTGCAAAACACAAAGTGCTGGAGGAACTCAGAGGGTCAGGCAACATCGGTGGAGGGGATGGACAGGTGATGTTTCAGGTCGGGACCAATGGTGTAGGCGGGAAAAAACTGGACAGGAGAGGTGGGGGCAGGACGAAACCTGGCAAGTGATAGGTGGATACAGGTGAAGAGTGACTGGCAGATGGGTGGAGTCAGTGACAAAGGCCAGAGGTGAAATGGAGACAAAAGGGTGTCAGATAAGATAAGAAGAGGAGGAGTGAAATGTAAAGCTGGAGGGAGGGATATAGATGTAAGTTGACTCGGAGTGTGGGTTGGTGGTAGAAGTGGAGTGATAAAAGGGAAATGGAGGACTTAGGGATGGTAGTGGAGTGAATGAAGAGGACAAGGCACAGTGTGACTGGGATGGTGGGAGATGATGGTCTAGATGGTGTGCACTGGGGTGGGTGGGGCAGGGAAAAGAGAGAGGAAGTAGTGGGAGTATTACTAGAAATTGGAGGATTTATCGGCCTGTCCCACTGAGGCGATTTATTGGGCGACTGCAGGCGACTGCTGCAAAATTTTCAACGTGTCGAAAAATCTTCGGCGGCAGTCGTGACAATTTTTGCTGTCGCAGGTGTTGTCGTAGGTGTTGTCATAGGTTGTCGTAGGTGTTGTCGTAGTTGTTGTCGTAGGTGTTGTCATAGGTTGTCGTAGGTGTTGTCATAGGTTGTCGTAGGTGTTGTCATAGGTTGTCGTAGGTGTTGTCATAGGTTGTCATAGGTGCTGTAGTAGGTTGTCATAGGTGTTGTCATAGGTTGTCATAGGTGCTGTAGTAGGTTGTCATAGGTGTTGTCATAGGTTGTCGTAGGTGTTGTCATAGGTTGTCGTAGGTGTTGTCATAGGTTGTCGTAGGTGCTGTAGTAGGTTGTCATAGGTGTTGTCATAGGTTGTCATAGGTGCTGTAGTAGGTTGTCGCCTGGAGTCAAAGGTGAATTCCATTAAAACTAGTCCCTGACAGTCGCCTAAAGAGTTGCCTAAGTAGTACAGGCCCATCAGTAACCCTTGTTTTCCTTCTCCCATCCTAGTTCTCCGACCAGTCTGACTGTCTTCCTGATTAAAATTTATCTTTGTATGATTCGTTGTCACCTTCCCGAAGCTAACAATTATCTATTCTACATTTTTCTTATACTTTATCCCTTGTGATGTCTCGTTTTCACACCTTACCCTTCCATATCTCCCTCTCCCCTGACTCGAAATCTGAAGAAGTGTCTCGACCAGAAACGTCACCCATTCCTTTTCTCCGAAGATGCGTTGATAGGAATACAAAAGTGACTTGCGTGGTAGACCCCATCTCATGAATGTGAAATTGTTGTAGAATTAAGGTAAAATGTAAAGTTTTTTTTCCTGAAAGGATAGTTACCTTTTCATTCTTACCCCTCTCACCATAGTTACCATTCCTTCTATCCAGAGATACTGTCTGACCCGCTGAGTTACTCCAGCATTTTGTGTCTATCTTCATATTGAGTATAGAAGTTGGGATGTAATGTTACAGTTGTATAAGACCTTTGTTTATTAAAACCGTAAAAGCATGATTCTATTCCCACTGAGGAACGGCTAAATTTCTCGACCCAAGTAGCACAAAACGATGTATTGGTGCTGAGCTAAGTTCCATTGTCAAGAGGGTTTAATTGTCACCTGCTGCAGCTTTATAGGCCCATCAATGCAACAGCACAACAAATGAATGTACAATAATTAATAATACAATAAACTAACAAGCAGTAATACTCTTCTGTCACCCATTCCTTCTATCCAGAGACACTGTCTGACCCGCTGAGTTACTCCAGCATTTTGTGTCTATCTTCATATTGAGTATAGAAGTTGGGATGTAATGTTACAGTTGTATAAGACCTTGGTGAGGCCGCATTTGGAATATAATGTTCAGTTTTGGTCATCCTGCTGTAGGAAGGATATTTCCTATAAGCTGGAAGGAGTACAAAGAGGGTTGATGAGGATGTTGCCAGGACTTGAGGGCCTGAGCTACAGGAAGAGGTAGGGCAAGATAGGATTTTATTCCAAATGCAAGAGGTTGAGGAATGATCTTATGGAGGTGTATAAGATCATGAGAGGAATAGGTTAGGTGAATGCAGTCTTTTATCTCAGAGTAGAAGAATTCAGAACCAGAGGACATAGGTTTAAGGTGAGAGGGGAAAGATTTCATTGGCACCTGAGTGGCAGTCGGTGATGGCATATGGAATGAGCTGCCAGATGAGGTAGCTGAGGCAGATACTATAACAACTTTGAAAATGCATTTGGACATGCATGGATAGGAAAGGTTGAGAGGAATATGGGTCAAAGGCGGGAAGGTGGGGTTAAAGTAGTTGAGACATCTTGTCAGCATGGGCAAGTTGGGCCTAAAGGCCTATATCCATGCCGTATGACTTTATGATACTCGTTTCGAAAGTAAGCTTTATTCTTTCACCTTTCTTCACAATCTAATGATGCACTGAAATGGAGCAGCTTCCTAGAAACAATCATAAATAGAATTGCAGGGCAGGAGTCCATTTGGCCCATCAATACATGACTGGGATTTTGTAAGAGCCTTCCAGACTTTGTCATGATATTCTTGGAAACATTTGGCGGTTTCATTGTTTTCAAGTTGTAATGGAGAGTCCGAAGCAACAGCATTTCATGTTCAAGATTAAGATTGAGTATGGAACATAATAGGTATGACAGCGAGAAAAAAGTAGAATCTCATAATTTGAAATGTTGAACTTTTGGACATTATAACAGAGGTCCCATTAATTTTAAGAATGTTACCTCTTGTAATTAGGTTGGGATTTGGCTCTGAGGTGAATTTCTGAGAGCATTTTTATTATTATCCGACTATAAAACCAAAACGTGTTTTGGCTTCTAATTGTTAAATTTTCAGAATATAATTACAGCAACAACGGTTATTAATGATGGGTGTCATGAATAATTAAAATAAAATAATTGAAGTTATATTTCAGAATTTTACTCCAGGCTCTATAGTTTATAATAAGGCAGATGTCAAGGAATTAAAAAAAAACTTTAATGCAAATACAATATTACCTTTTGAAAGGATTTTCTTGTTTTCTTAGTATTCAGCTGGGTTTCAAGACATGTATGAAGTCATTATGACTGAAATGCGCCCATCTGTTCACTTGCTTCTTCTTACATTCGAATGAGTCAAACTCGATCTGTTTAACTTGACATTGTGAATATCTAGGACAAGTGGTGAAGAGTTCCGTAGGGCACGCTTCCATACATAAGATGAAAGAATGGATCGACTGGGCTTATATTCACTGGAATTTAGAAGGATGAGAGGGGGTCTTATAGAAACATATACAATCCTTAAGGGATTGGACAGGCTAGATGCAGGAAAAATGATCTCCATGTTGGGGGAGACCAGAACCAGAGGTCACATTGTAAGAATAAGGGGTAGGCCATTTAGGACTGAGATAAGGAAAAACTTTCACCTAGAGTGTTGTGAATCTGTGGAATTCTCTGCCACAGAAGGCAGTGGAGATTAATTCATTGGATGTTTACAAGAGAGTTCGATATAGCTCTTAGGGCTAATGGAATCAACGGATATGGGGAGAAAGCAGGAACGGGGTAATGATTTAGGATGATCATATTGAATGGCGGTGCTGGCTCAAAGGGCCGAATGGCCTACTCCTGCACCTATTTTCAATGTTTCTATCTCCAAACTACACCAAACTAAACCTAAAATAAAAAAGCACAAAGTGCTGGACTAGCTCAATGGGTCAGGCAGATTCTCTGAAGCACATGATAGGTGACGTTTTGGGTTGCGAAGATTCAGTCTGAAGTAGGGTGCCCACCTGATACGTCACATATCCACATTCTCAAGAGATGCTGCTAGGTCCGCTGCGTTACTCCAGAACTTTGCGTCTTTTTTTTGTAAACCAGCATCTGCGGTTCCTTGTTTGCCTGAACTAAATTTAAATAAGGGCAGCACAGTGGAACCGGTGTTAGAGTTGCTGCCTCATGGCGCCAGAGACCCAACTTCGATCCCGACCTCGGGTGCTGTCTGTGTGGAATTTGTACGTTCTCCCAGTGATCGCGTGGGTTTCCCATGAGTGCACCGCTTTCCCCCGAGATCCCAAAAATGTGCTGGTTTGTCGGTTAATTGGCCCTCTGTAAAATTGCCCTTAGTTTGTAGGGAAGGGATAAAAGAATGGGATAATATAAAACCAGTGTGCATGGGTGATTGAGGGTCGATGTGGACTGAATGGGATGAAGGGCTTCTTTCCATGCTGTCCACCATTGCACCTTTTCGACTTTTCGGCACAAAACTCCTGTAATTCAATATTGCTGAACACCATCTGCCTCTTGAATCCAATTTCCTTTGCGACTTCCCCCTCAGTCGAAGGGGTAAGCATTAAGATATATTTTAATGATCACTATCAGTCTTTGGAGTTCCCCACCCCCAAAGGTATCCCAATCTCTTCCCTTATAGAGATTGGGATACCTTTGAAGGTATCTGAAGAAGGGTCTCGACCCGAAACGTCGCCTATCTCCTTCGCTCCTTAGATGCTGCTGCACCCGCTGAGTTTCTCCAGCATTTTGTGTAACCCTCTTCCCTTATAATGTGGTTCAATCACCTTCTCTTCTCCTTTGTTTTATACCTCAACATTCCCACGTAACGTTTACCCCATCCAGAGGTATTGGACAATTGCCAGTTGCTAAAGAACCTCGCCATCTTTCTTCAGTTTGTTTTTAACATATCGAATGGTTGCTAAGGGAATTGTTGATACATTTATGATCAGGTTCATCCAAAGACTAGTACTCAGTCAACCGACCATAACTGTCTATTAATTCAGTCTAAAGGCAGGATAACTAACTGAAGTTATCCTTTTGACATAGTGATAACATTTTTTCTCTTCCTCTCATCCTGACTGGAGAACGGTCCTGACCTCCCATCTACCGCATTGGGGACCATCAAAATATCTTTAATCGGTCTTTTCTGGACTTTTGTACATGGCATTCATCGACCTCACTAAGGCCTTCGACTCAGTATCAAGGAACTCCTATCCACGTTGGATGTCCTGAAAAGTACATTTGAATCCTGAGACTCCTCCACGAGGACATGCTTGCCACAGTCATGGCCACAACAGCAACTGTGAGCCTGTCAGCTCACTCAGAAAATTATCTGCAACAGATCCTGACCACCTTCAACAATGCATACACGGAACTTGGACTTAGCATCAACTCCAAAAAGACTCAGGTTATCTACCAATCATCACCAACTGAGACAAATCAGAAAGAACCGTCAATTCAACTTGGTGAAACAACCCTGGAAAATATGGATCACTTTCCGTACCTTGGATGTCACCTTTCCTCCTATATCGACGTTGATGACGAGATCCAACATCGTCTTAAGTGAGCGGGAAGGGTTTTTGGATGTCTTCGAACGAGAGTCTTTCAAAATCATGACATCCAAACAGACACCAAAATGTTAATGCACAAGGCAGTGGTGATTCCAACGCTCCTGTATGCATCAGAAACCTGGACAACATACTGACGCCATCTGAAAACACTTGAAAAGTTCCATCAACGATGTCTTCGAAGCAGCTTAAATATCAGGTGGGAAGACAGAAGAACCAACGTCAGCGTGCTGAATGAAGCAAAAACATCTTGCATCGAAGCCTTTGTCATCAAGAACCAACTTAGATGGGTCGGTCATGTTGTTCGGATGGAAGACGAGCATCTACCAAAGCAACCCTTCTACTCCCAGCTTAAAGAAGGCAAATGGAAAAGAGGTAGACAAAAGAGATTCAAAGACGCCTTAAAACCCAGCATGACGAAATGTGCAATCGACATCGACAATTGGGAAACCAATGCCAAGGACAGGAAATTCTGGCGAACCATCATCCAAGAAGAAACAGCGGCCTTCGAAGCCAAGAGATGCACAGAATTAGAAGAAAAGAGAAGAAAACGGAAAGAGAGGCAGCATCAACCAAAGCCCGATCTGCCATCTGGAATTACCTGTCCTGAATGCTGAAGAACTTTCAAAGCCAGGATTGGACTCATAAGCCACCTGAGAGTCCATAAAAACTACAGAATGTAGACCATCATCCTTGACCTCGAGGGATAGCCACGATGACTGGACTTTATCTTCCACTAAATTTTATGCCCTTTATCCTGTATCTGTGGATGGCTTGAGTGTAATCATATGTAATATTTTCGCTGACTGGATAGCATGCAGCAAAAGCGTTTCACTGTACCTTAGTACATGTGACAATAATAAACTAAACTCAACTAATGATGAACTAAATTGATACAGTACAAAAGGTCCATCTTTATTTTATATAATGCTGCAACTGTACAGGTCATTGATGGGATAAGACTTGGAATATTATGTGCCATTCTGGTTGTCTGTGACCAAACTGGAAAAAGGTGCTGAAAAGATTCACCATGATGTTACTGGATGTGGAGAGTTTCAGTTATAAGGAGAGGCTGGGACTATTTTCACTGGAGTGCAGGAGGTTGAGGGCTGACTTTGCAAAGGTGTATACAAATCATGAGATGTGTAGACGAGGTGGATGATAACATTTTTTTCATCCCCAGGGTAGGGGGGTCTAAAATTAGAGGACATATGTTGAAGGCGAGGGGAGAAAGATTTAAAGGGGATTTCTGAGAGGCGATTTGCTCAATCAGAAGGCAGTGAGTATATGGAATGAGCTATAGAGGAAATAGTTGAGGCAAGTACAATAGACATTAGGGCAAGTGCGTGGATAGAAATGTTTTAGAGGGATAAGAGCCAAATGCAGGAAAATAGGATTGGCCAGGATAGACTTCTTGGTCAGCATGGATGTGTTGGGCTGAAGGGCCTAGTTCCATGCTGTGTAACATTGTGACACTAAGCTGGAGTGATACTGCACATACAACAAGTCATGGCATTGGAGTTAGATAAAGAGATCGTGTTCTGGTTGTGATGCCTGCATAGAAACCTTGTTCCAGAAAGCACAAAGAGTATTTATTGGAGCAGGTACAGGAACATGTTATTCCCAATGACTGTATAGATTGTTAACACGTTTTATAGGCAGAGGAAATGACTGCTGCACAACGTGAAACTCTGAAGCTTAAAGGAGTCAGGCTCATAAAATGGAAGCTAGCGACTTCAATACCGCGAACCATGAAAGAAAGACAAGGAGACATTTAAAAGGTGTTCAAATTAGTTTTTTTTTCTGGAGGATCTTTTGTGGAAGTAGCTGTCAAATGAGCAGCTGGAGAGGAGTCTGTAGATTAGTGAAATGACTGGACATATTTCATTACCTTGTCTGCAGAGTGACGAAAGATTGAATACTGCTTCAGAAGGAGATGGGTAATCTCAGCTCACTTGATCTGTCACTTTGCATAAATCTCCTGTTGCCGCATCATTTTTTCAAGTTCTCTAATGCCTACATTCCTGAAAATAATAGGGAGGCAATAATCGTTTAAACCTGCTGACCTCTAAGCCTTTGTTTAATTACTCATGGTACTTTAAATAGAGAATATTCCTAATGTATAATATTACTGCAATACGTCAGGGAATCAGCATAGGAGACTGAAGGGCTATTCATTGTCTTTCTCATTTGTGTGACCTAAATGAATCTTTTGAAACCAGTGATATGCAACCCCTTTGGTATTTTACAGCCACAGGACTGTTGCATCTATTAACTGCATGAATCAAATGAATTAAAAAAAATTAAATATAGGTTATCTTAATGCCATTGCAATGGTTGTGGGATAATATTTTTTCTGGAACATTGACTTAATTGATAATGTTGAACAGCGTTTAACAAAATCCCACTGTGCCTGAAGGTTCAGTGAATCGAGGAGTTCAATATTCATGATTCATCCATGAGAATTTTATTGAATGGCAGATGTCTTAAAGCTCAGATGAACTGAGACTGTCATTGCAGATGTGGGCACCCTGTGATTTTTGGAAGCAACACTTTTTGCTCCCAATACATCACCTCTCTCTCTGAAGATAAATAACGTTTCCTTCCATTTAGACTTTAGAGAAACAGTTGCGGAAACAGTCCCTTCACTTCACTGCGTCCGCGCCAACCAGCGATCATTATACTAACACTATCCTACACACTAGGGACAATTTTTACCGAAGCCAATTAACCTATAAACCTGCACATCTTTGGAATGTGGGAGGAAACCGGAACACTCAGAGGAAACCCACGCGGTCACAGGGAGAATATACAAATGCTGTGCAGACAGCACCCATAGTCAGGTTCAAATCTGGGTCTCTGTGAGGCAGCAACTCTGCTGCTGCACCACTCTGTTACAGCATTTCTCTGTCTGTTTTGTCTTTGACTCTCCTCTTTCAAGTTAACAGATCACGAGACACAGATACTGGAATCTGGAGCAGAAATCAAAACTATCAGAGGAATTCAGTGGGTCAGGCAGGTCGTGGCATCTGACTCGCTGAGTTTCTCCAGGAGCTTGCTTTTTGCCTCGGATGGAAAGATCATCTGCCTGAAAGATTAGAGAAGCAAGGAACTGCAGACACTGGTTTACCAAAAAAGACACACAGTGTCGGGACCCTTCTTCAGATTCATTGTGGTGGTTGGGGGAGAAAGCTGGAAGAGAGAAGAGGCAGGACAAAACCTGGCGAATGATATGTGGAAAGAAGGAACTGCAGGTGCTGGAAAATCGAAGGAGGGTTTCAACCCGAAACATTGCCTATTTCCTTCGCTCCATAGATGCTGCCTCACCCGCTGAGTTTCTCCAGCATATTTGTCTATGAATGATATGTGGATACTGGTGATGAGCGTTTTGATAGACAGATGGTTGGACAAAGGGCAGAGAAGAAAGACAAAAGGTGTGAGATGAGGATAGAGGAGTTGCGAATTGTGAAGTCAGAGGTTGGAATGTAGGTGGAAGGGGAGGAGTAGGAGAGAAATTTGTGTGTGTTCAGGTGGGGAACAGGGCAGGGAGGAGTGGGGGGGGGGGGGGTCAGGAAGCAGAGGGAGGAGGGGATTGACGTTTTAAATAGGGATACCTAAAACTCTAGAATTCAATATTCACACCATTGGGTTGTAAGCTACCCATGCAGAATATGAGGTGTTGTTCCTCCAGTTTATGGCCTCACTCTGGCAATGCAGGAGGCCCAGGATAGAAAGGTCAGTATGCGAATGGGAAGGGGAATTAAAATGGTTAGCAACCAGGAGATCCAGTAAGCCTCGGTGGACCGAGCACTGAATCTATGTTTGGTCTCGCCGATGAAAAGGAGTTCACATCCGGAAAGATTACATCTCAAACCTTTCTCGTTTGCTCCTCCCTCTCCTTCCCACCTCCTCCAATCCCTCTTCCCTACCCCGCCTTTCTCCCCCACAGTCTTCCTCCAGTCTGTGTAGATATAAGATAATATATAATATAATATATAATATATAATATAATATAGGTTCCAGCATCTGCAATCCTGGTGACTCCAAACTAAAGCGCAAACTTATATATCTCTCTCCAGAGATCATGCCCGAGCCATTGTACACTTCCTGCATGGTCTGATGATATTCAATGCTCTCATTTATTTTGCTGCTGGTTCATACGGATGGATTAGCTGTTGTTCTTCAAAAAGTTATGTTATATCAACATTGAGATCAACCCTTAATTGTGCCACGGTGGATTTTGTCTTATTTAATCATTCAGTCTGCTTCTGACATCTCAGCTGGCAGAGAAATTGTGTAAGTCCGCCTCGGAGGTGTTCATTGAATGCATTTACCCAGATCTTGTATGATTGTGCTCAAATTCCACGAAAATCCCTTCTGATTTCTTCCTAGCATAACAGTTTCGGCACAGCACGTGTAAGAGGATTAATTTACATTTGCTGATGGTCTTACGGTTGCGGAGGTGATGTCTAGCTGTGTCGACGGCGCTTCACTTGATGAATCCCTTCCTGCCGGCATGGTTTGAGGATGCACGTTAGCCAGCGCTCATTGCGAGCTGAACGCTGTAAAACCTGTGCCGTTCTCAGTTCACATCACCGTATTCTTGATGCCGTTGTACGACACTCATTTTAATGAGCTCATAATATAATTATGATCTTCTCCGCAGGTGTGTGCTCAAATCCCGAGAGCCAAGAGAGTCAAGAGTGTTTAATTGTCACATGTACTGGCAACAGAACAATACAATTTCCTACTTGCTGCAGATTAACAAGCCCATTTACGGAATAACCTGCAAATAAATACAGAATTATCAATAATAGTTCACCAGGAAAAGCCTGATTAGAGGGGTGTAGATAGGGTTAATGCACAAGGTATTTTACCCTGAGTAAGGGATCAAGAACTAGAGGACATAGGTTTAAGGTGAGAGGGGAAAGATTTAATAGGAGCCTGAAGGGCAACTTTTTTGAACTATATGAATATAGTGGCTTTATGAATGAGCTGCCAGAGGAGGTAATTGAGGCAGGTACTGTAACAGCACTTGGACAGGATAGAAAAGGTTTAGAAGGATATGGTCCATATGCGGGAAGATGGGACTAGCTTAGATGGGGAATCATGGTCGGCATTGGCTAGGTGGGCTGAAGGGCCTGTTTCCATGTTGTATAACTATGAACCCAGAGGGTATTAGCTCTAAGGAGAGATTGGACAAGCTTGGATTGTTTTCTCTGCATTTTCGGAGGCTGAGGGGAGACCTGCTTGAAGATGATAAATTCATGGGAGGCACAGTTAGGGTAGACAGTCAGAGCCTTTTACCTAGATTGGGGCTGAAGCCAATTACGAAGCCAATTAACCTACAAACGTGTGAGGTTGTGGGAGGAAACCGGAGCACCCAGAGAAAACCCATGCGGTCACGTGGAGAACGTACAAACTCCGTGCAAGCAGCCCTCGTTGTCAGGATCAAACCCGGGTCTTGGGCGTTGTAAGGCAGCAACTCTACTGCTGCGTCGAGTTGAAAGTGGGCGTAGAATGCATTGAGCTCGTCAGGGAGGGATGTACGTATTGATGCCAGCGAAGACCCCTGACATTCAGCACCAACTGATCAAGACTCGAAGCCATTTGAACGCTGATTCATTTTTAACAAACTTGACGAGACAAATCGTCGCAAGTACGGTCAGGTCACATCATATTGACAGTTTTATTGACTGACCTCTTGTTCTGATCCCCACGAGCTTACTTGTCATTGGGACTTGATGGGCATCTAACAAAATGCCCATCACTGGGCATTTCTAAGTAAAAACAACAATCTGATTTCTCCTTCCGCCAGCCCATTTCAATGAATGTTAGCGGCTGTGGGGAGCGAGAGAAGGCACAAATTACAGCATTACTAAATTATTAGTGAAATGATTTCACAATATTGAGGCTGAAATAAAAAGGTGGGAAATTGCTGTGGGACTCAACGCATTTATAGAGTTGCATTCATATCATAACTCTCAAGATTCGCGGGGCACTTCGACTTCCTTAGAAATACAATTATGTAGATAGAGTCACAGAGTCATACAGTGTGGAAACAGGCCCTTCAGCCCAGCTTGCCCACACCGACCAACATGCCCCAGCTATACTTGCCTGCGTTTTGCCCATATCCCTCTAAATCGGTTCTATCCATGTACCTGTCTAATTGCTTCTTAAATGTTGCAATAGTCCCTGACTCAACTACCTCCTTCGGCAGCTCGTCCCAAACTCCCACCACCCTATGTGTGAAAAAGTTACCCCTCAGATTCCATAAAATCGTTCCCCGCTATCCTTAAACCTATGTCCTCTGGTTCTCGATTCCCCTAACCCTGATCTATTCCTCTTGTGATTTTATACACATCTATATGATCATCCCTCATCCTCCTGTGCTCCAGGGAGTCCTAGACTGCTCAATCTCTCCCTTTAGCTCAGATCCCCCGAGTCCTGGCAACATCCTTGTAAATCTACTCTGCACCCTTTCCAAATTAACAACATCTTTCCTATAATATCGTGCCCAGAACTGAACAAAATGCTCTAAATACAGCCTCTTCGACATCTTATACAGTACAACTGCAACATAACTCCCAACTTCCATATCAAGATAAATCCAGCCACTCGCTGTCGGACCATCCCTTGGCATGGCATAGCTGCCTCTCCATGTTCACTCTGACATCTCTGCCTGGACATAAATCAATTGAGCGTAGAAGGTCTTTTGGTTGTAGAGTCGGGCGAGTTTGAAGAAGGGTCTCGACCCAAAACGTCACCCATTCCTTCTCTCCAGAGATGCTGCCTGTCCCGTTGAGTTACTCCAGCGTTTTATGTCTATCTTGGGTCCTTTGGTTGATTGAGTAAAGTGATCCCGTCCAGTCCCATTCCCTGGTCTTTTCCTGTGGTGCTCCAGATTACATCAGACATGGAACATGGAGCATAGAACGCGGAACAGTACAATACAGGAATGGGCCCATCAGCCCATAATGTTTGTGCCAAGCATGATGCCAAGCTAAACTGATCTCATCATCTAAACAAATCTCAAGCTAAGCAGTGTTTTCCAAGTCGCAAAACTCTCCGTGTAAAAAAAAATGCTCTGCATGTCTTCATTATACTTTTCCCCTCTCACTTTATAGCTATGCGTTCTAGTGTCGGGCATTTCCACCCTGCGAGAAAGGTTCTGAATGTCTACCCTATCGTGCGGGGCAAGTCGTTTTAAATAGAGTGCTGAGGGTCAGGAACATCTTCTCAAGAGTGGTGGTGGAGGCAGATGTGATAGTGACAATTAAGAGGCCTTTAGGTAGGCACGTGGATATGCAGGGAATGGGAGCATGTGGATCATGTGCAGGCAGAGAAAATTGGTTTAATGGCATCAGGCCCGCCATGGACATTGTAGATCAAAAGGCCTGTCCCAGTGCTGCACTGATCCATGGTTTACGTTCCATGTATGACCCCTCTCCTCTTTTCTTGTTATTAGAAATTATTTTTACTCAGCTATACGTGGGTGATCTAAATTTCCCTGCTGCAGCGCTGATACTGCATGCATTGATCGGATCCATGGGAATATTCTGTATCATCTTTTGATTCACGTTGTCCTTCTCCCTTCTCAGTGCTTCTCTCCTTCAGTCACGTCATCATACCTTTTCCTTCCCCCATCCCTTCTAATGATCACTTTCGGAAGTGTCCCACTGTCAGTAAAGTGCCTGGAAATGTCCTGGAAGGTTGTGTTGTCTTTGTTGTGTTTTTTTTGTTCTTTGCTCTGTTCTCTAACTACATTTTCCTTTATCTTCTTTTCCTTTTCCTCTCTGGTGATACTTCCACCTCCCAAAAACGAGCAAGGTTGTTGGGATGTTGAGGCAAGCTTCAGTCCATTGACCAGCACCTCTGTCCCCACCCCCACAACACTGCTGAAGCCTCTGTACTAGTCCCAACCCGCAACATGTTTCATATGACGGGTACTGACCTCCCTACCATCAACAGGATCTACAGGAGGAGATGCCTCAATAATACCATCAAAGACCCACACCACCCTGGCCACGCTCTCATCTCACTGCTACCATCACGAAGAAGGTCCAGGAGCCTGAAAAACAGGACCTCCAGGTTCAAGAACAGCATCTTCCCAACATCTCTTGAACACTGCACAACACTAACCCCAGAAACTTAAGGCCCTGTCCCACTTATGTGTCCTTGGCACGCAAATTACGCGACCTCGTCGTCGCGTTGAGGCGCATGGGCATCGTGTGGCCACGTTGGGCCGGTCCCATTGAGAAGCGTGGAGGGGTATGTAGTTGTGTGCGGTATGGCGCGGCGCTCCGAAATTTTGTAGCGAACTAAATCTTCGCGCGCCACCGGCCTGTCGTGTAACTGACGGCCAAAGTGGGACAGGCCCAAGACCCTGGCGCGATGCAACCTCTCACCTCCAACAGCAGCAGAAGCAGGCAAATGATCCCCGAGCTCGGCCTGGGGCTCACGGCCGTTGCGGTCCGGATCCGCCCCCACTTCTACTCCCAGAGCGGGGCCAAAAAATTTGAAGATGGACACAAAATGCTGGAGTAACTCAGCGGGACTGGCAGCATCTCTGGAGAGAAGGATTGGATGATGTTTCGCATCAAGACCCTTCTTTCAGACTGAAGAAGAGTCTCGACCCGAAACATCACCCATTGTTTCTCTCCAGAGATGCTGCCGGTCCCACTGAGTTACTCTTGCATTTTGTGTCCATCTTCAAATGACGTCACACGCTCCAGACGGCTGTGTGGACGCATGAAGTCGCGCGCGAGCTTCGCGGGACCGTCGCGCCTCAACGCGACCACGAGGTCGCGTAATTAGCGTGCCAAGGACACGTAAGTGGGACAGGGGCTTTAGTGTTTAGGTTTATCAATTTCACGCTTACCGAGCTACAGTAAAAAGCTTTGCTTTGCATGCTATTTAAGCAGATCAGATACTATACATAAATACAATCTTAGATTGACAATCTACATAAATACAATCATGTCAAACTCAAGGACGTTAGGTAGAGATACATTAGGGAAGGTACAGACTACAGAATATACATTAGTTCTCAGTATTGCAGCTCATTAGTTGCACGGGTGTCAGGGGTAATGGGGAGAGGACAGGAGAATGGGTTAGGAGGGAGAGATAGTTCAGCCATGATTGAATGATGGAGTGGACTTGATGGGCCGAATGGCCTAATTATTCTTCTATCACTTATGATCTTATGATCTTATTATCTTATGAAGAAAGTGCAATGTCCACAGTGGGGTTGAGGTGAATAGGACAGCACCCTAGCTTATGGAGAGTAGACACAAATGGTGGAGGAACTGAACGGGTGAGGCAGCATCTATGGAGAGAATGAATAGGTGACGTTTCGGGTCGAGACCCTTTTTCATCAGACTCTTGATCAGACCCGAAACGGCGCCTATTCCTTCTCTCCATAGATGCTGCCTCACCCGCTGAGTTCCTCCAGCGCTTTTGTCTACCTTCAATTTTTCCAGCATCTGCAGTTCTTTCTTAAACCTAGCTTGTGGAAGGACAGTTCTGACGCCGGATAACAGAGGGGAAGAAGCTGTATCTGTGTCCGGTGGTGCGTGCTTTGAAGCTTCTGTACCTCTGTCGGTCGGGAGCAGGGAGAAGATCTTCAATGGACTGACTTTAACTGCACTACGGACTTTTGTTCTCACACTGGTATTATGGTCATTCATGTATTGATCTAAAAATGTACATTCTGTATTATCTTTGTGTGATGCATTTTCAGGCTGTTATGCTGCTGCAAGTGTGATTGCCAATGTTCTGCTGTCGGTACATATGATAATTAAACAGACTTTCCTTGATTCTTGAAAACAATAGTTGCCGTTCTGTTGCTAAACCTCAAAACCTTCAGACTTCCAAATGTATGCTCTGCTTGCATTTGATTGAGATGAGCCTGTTTCAGCGGGCACAGTCCCGAACCACAGATACAAAGTAGTGAGAGTGCTCTGATTATACACTGAAATCTCTCCTGGTCAAATTAAATTCCATAATCTCTCAGTAGTCGGTTTCCTTTGCTGTATAACTCAGAGATTGCAAATGAGATGTGCATAGGTGCCTCTGCTCATTCTGCCGATCTTCTGGTGTTCCCAGTGAGATCAATTCCAATAGTCTCTGAGTATCCATCTCTTTCAATTCATTCTGTATATCATTGTGTTTTTAGTTTCCACTCTGTTAGGATGAGGTGATTAGGTCAGCAGCTTGTGCAGAGGAAACAATATATTCATAATGTTCATAAGTTATAGGAGCAGAATTAGGCCATTCAGCCCATAAAGTCAACTCCGCCATTCAATCATTGCTGACCTATCTTTCCTTCTCAACCCCATTCATCTGCTTTCTCCCCATAACCCTTGACACCCGTACTAATCAAGAATCTGTCAATCTCCACCTTAAAAAATTGATGGCCCTCCAAAGCCTTCTGTGGCAATGAATTCCACAGATGCACCACCCACTGACTAAAGAGATTCCTTCTCCTTTTATTCTGAGGCTATGGCCTCTGGTCCCAGACTCTCCCATTTGTGGAAACATCCTCACCACATCCATTCTATCCAGGTCTTTCACTGTTCGGTAAGTTTCAATGAGGTTCCCCCTCATCCACGATCTATACTCAGATCTGACCTGCAATGTGGAGATGTGGTCATCCTACTGTGAGCAGTGTGTAGGGTAAATTATCAGCTGTGGCCCTCACCTTTCTGCTGCCCATCCGTTATCTTCTGTTAGGGACACAATTTACTGGAATCTTGAGCAAAACACAAATTGCTGAAATAACTCAGTGGGTCAGGCAGCATCTGTGGAGGGAATGGACAGACGACGTTTTAGGACAGGGCCTAAAGGGTCCTCAGACTGGAGAAAGGTGATGATTAGGGTTATTCCAGTCTGAAGAAGGGTTCTGACCCAATACTTCACCTGACCGTTCCCTCCACAGATGCAGCCTGAACCGCTGAATTCCTCCAGTACTTTATGTTTTACTTTCTGTTCCATGGTACTTATTAATGTACATCAATTAAATTATTGCAGGGCAAGTTTATCTTTCACTTTGTATCACTCAGATATGTTATAATACAGAAGGGATATACTTTTTAATACAGAAGGTAATTCTATGCTTAAGCTGATACATAACTGAGGCTTGTGATGTGTCAGTGATCAAAGACAATATACCATGTCTTGATTACTGGACCTGCAGAATAAGTTCCACATGAGGCAATGGCAAGTTTGATGTTCTAAACACACGCCTACATTTGATTGACATGTTCTTTGAAGGAGTTTTTGTGTTGGTGCCCAGCACCTGTTTCATGGCTTTTGCTCAATGTCAATCTCTGATTTCGTAGGATTGACAATTAACTTCAACTTTTTGAATTATTCAGATATATCTTTTTTCACTAAAATCACAAAATGTATTTGTTGGAATTAGCATGATCAGACGTAGACCGCTTCATGCTTGAAGCATCCGAGGTCACGATCGAACCCGGATCTCTGGTGCTCTGACGTGGCAGCAGTAGTGGGCGGCACAGTGGCGCAGTGGTAGAGCTGCTGCCTCACAGCGCTAGAGACCCGGGTTCGATCCTGACTACGGGTGCAGACTGTTTGGATTTTGCACATTCTCCCTGTGAGATGGGTGGGTTTTCTCCGGGTGTTGTGGTTTCCTCCTACATTCTCCAAAGACGTGTCGGTTCGCAAAGATTTATTTGGCTTCTGTAAATTGTCGCTTGTGTGTGGGATAGAACTAGTGTATGGGTGATTGTTAGTTGCCATGGACATTATGGGCTGAGGGAACTCTTTCTGTGCCCTATTTTTCTATGTTCTATGTAAGATGCATCAAAGCAGTGTCAAAGCAGTGTTATATCTATATAACTAAAAGTCTCATCTTGACCACTTCCTGTCTGCGCTGCATATAGATTTTAGAAATAATGCAACCATATATCGATATGATTTTTGGCCATCTTACTCACAGTTCTCCTTCCCTGAGGTAGCCCAAGGATTTTTCCGATCGATGATAGAATAAAAAAAATTATGAGTGTTTAAAAATTCTTGAGATCAGCTGATTGGTCCTCTCGCCTGTCAATCACCACGATGAAGGTAACGCCCTTTCTGGGGGGGGGTAGGACTATAAAACCCCAGATGCCTGGACGTGAGTCAGTCACTCAGAAAGATCGCGAGGAAGAATCCGCAACGGTGATTCTAAGCTGTGAATCAACTGCACTGTGAGTCGGCAATGTACTTGCAATAAATGATTTGTTAGCCCTTAATGAAAATGTAATGAGTTGTTTGGCAATTTGCTGGCCTGCACTCTGCCTGAAATGCTGTGAAACGCAATTTAGTGGCCTGCACTCTGCCTGAAATGCTGTGAAACTGAATTTGGTGGCCTGCACACTGCCTGAAACGCTGTGAAACTGAAGTTGGTAGCCTGCACTCTGCATGAAATGCTGCAAAACTGAATTTGATGGCCTGCACTCTGCTTGAAATGGAATTTCAAGGAATAGCTGTGAGTGAACTGCCAGCCCACCAGCCCTGAGTGACTGATCTGCCAGCCCACCAGCCCTGAGTGACTGAGCTGCCAGCCCACCAGCCCTGAGTGACTGAGCTGCCAGCCCAACAACCCTGAGTGACTGAGCTGCCAGCCCACCAGGCCTGGGTGACTGAGCTGCCAGCCCACCAGGCCTGAGTGACTGAGCTGCCAGCCCACCAGGCCTGAGTGACTGAACTGCCAGTCCACCTGGCCTGAGTGACAGGGCTGCCAGCCCAAGAATCCATTAATCCATTTGGCCCACAATGTCCATACTAGCCCTCTAGAAACCAGTCCCTTTGGCTCACAACACCCATACTAGCGCTCCAGGAAGACCCCCCCCCCCCCCCACTGGCCGCCAATATTGGAATTGGTGGAGAGGTGGAATATTGCATTGGGGGACCAGCCCTTCCATGTGAACATGGGACCCAACGGTTCCCATTAGTCTAGTATTTATAGAAATACAAACAATAGTGCAAAGGCAATAACAATGCACCCTTGTTCTCGTTTCTTAAAGATCTTTAAATGTAATCACTTCATGATTAGTAGCTGTGTGTTCAGACACCAAGCCCAGAGCCATGGACTTCCCTTCTTACACCATACACCCACTCCCTGCTCCATAAGACCAAGCTCCCTTTGACCAAGCTCTTGGGTTGATTGCCCTACAGTTGATAATGATGCAGAGAAGCATCATAGAACACACATGTTGGAGGGGTGCAGGTGAAAAGGCGTAGGTATACATGATTAATAAATATTGTTAATAAGCATATGTGTTGTTTGGCTGGAAAAGAAAATAATGATGTCTACCCTAACAAAAAAACACTGTGTATACTGATATAATAGGATAGGAAAGGACTAGGGGAACAAGGGCCAGGCATAGGCAAATGTGATGAGGCTAGGTGGGGCAACTTGGTCGGCATGGACAGGTTGGGCTGAAGGGCCTGTTTCCGTGTTGTATAAATGAACCATCCTATCACCAACTAGAGAGTGCTCCTGACCTATCATGTACCTCATTGGAGATTCTCAGACTATCTTTAATCGGACTTTACTGGATTTTATCTTGCACTAAATGATATTCCCTTTATCCTGTATCTGTCCACTGTGGTGGCTTGATTGTAATCATGTATAGTCTTTACTCCGACTGGATAGCAGGCAACAAAGAAGCTTTTCACTGTACCTCGGTACACATGACAACTAACTAACCTAAACTAAACTGGACTGTATGACTCTAACATTTTACCACATTTGAGATATGAAGTAAATGTGGATATTTACATCAACATCGTGACATGCAACATTTGTGGAGAGAAGGAATGGGTGACGTTTCGGGTCGAGCCCCTTCTTCAGATGAACAAGGGTCTCGACCCGAAACGTCACCCATTCCTTCTCTCCAGATATGCTGCCTGTCCCGCTGAGTTACTCCAGCATTTTGTATCTATCTTCGATGTAAACCAGCATTGGCGGTTCCTTCCTACACTTTACATCAACATCGATTGAGTTCCTGAGCAGAGTTCCTCTGTGGAATCTGTATGTACCACGGGAACGACGGAGGGATCAGTGTTCACTCAACCTGCACAAACTACACAACCCGCACACGGTGACACTGCTATCTTCCTACTGCAGTTAATAGAGTTTCTCATGAAGCAGGCATTATGTGAATGAAGTGATCCTGAAATGAGTTCAGCACCGTCACGTGTTTCCTTCAGCAACCATTTAAAAAGAAAAGTCTGTGGCAACTCTGGCTGAGTCTTAGGGCAGACATCATTAAACACTGGATGAACTACACATTTCTTCAGTAAAACATCCTGCATGTATTGGTAGACACAAAATGCTGGAGTAGCTCAGCGGGTCAGGCAGTGTCTCTGAAGAAAATGGATGGGTGACATTTCGTGTCGGGGCCCTAACCCGCTGAGTTACTCCAACATTTTGTGTCTATCTTTGATATACATATACCAGCATCTGCAGTTCCTTTTCATTACATTTTATTACAGGTATATGGGTCTATTATTGTCACGTGCACCAAGACACATCAGTGCAATCAAGCCATACTCAGGTACAACACCTAGTGCAAAGAGAAAAATACCAGTGTACAGAATATAGTGTTACAGAGTATAATGTTACAGTTACAGAGAAAAA
The DNA here is from genome assembly GCA_035221665.1 of Okamejei kenojei. Lineage (NCBI taxonomy): Eukaryota > Metazoa > Chordata > Chondrichthyes > Rajiformes > Rajidae > Okamejei > Okamejei kenojei. The sequence continues at coordinate 28,079,775 of CM069159.1, read as the reverse complement.
AGTCCAACATTTAGGTTTAGGTTTATTATCGTCGAGTGCCACCAATTCACAAGTACAACAGGTAAAGCGGAGAGAAAAATACTGGAATTCAGAACATTGTTTTTCAGTGTTGTAGTGCTACAGTGACAGGGGAAATGTTCATCATCTATGATAATGAACGCACATGGTTTGTGTAGGAAGGAACTGCAGGTATTGGTTTGAACCGAAGATAGACACAAAAAGCTGGAGTAACTCAACGGGACAGGCAGCATCTCTGGAGAGAAGGAATGGGTGACGTTTCGGGTCGAGACCGTTCTTCAGACTGGTCACGTGGTATGTTTACCTTCATCAGTCAGGATAATAAATATAAGAGTCAGGTAGTCATGAGGCAGCTTTAGAGGATGTTGGTCAGGCCGCATTTGGAGCATTGCGCGTTGTTCGAGTAATCCCATTACAGGTAGTATGTGGAGGCTTTGAAAAGGGTGTAGAAGAGGTTTACCGGAATGATGGCTGGCTTAAAGGGTCTAAGGTAGACACAAAAAGCTGGAGTAACTCAGCGGGTCAGGCAGCATCTCTGGAGAGAAGGGATGAGTGACGGTTCGGGTCGAGACCCTTATTCAGTCTGAAATGTCACCCGTTCCTTCTCTGCAGAGATTTGGCTTGTCCCGCTGAGTTACTCCAGCTTTTTATGTCTATCTTCGGTTTTAAACCAGCATCTGCAGGTCCTTCCTACACATTGGATTCTGAGGATTGGTTTATATTACATTCTTGTCTATACTGGGCTTTAAGCCCACAATGTTCCGGCCAGGAGCAAGTGTATTACCAAACACACCAGCCCGTCAGTCAGACTGATGGGTCTAACTTTGGATTGTCTTATCTGGAATGACGGAGATTAGGGCGAGACCTGATAGAAGTCCCTAAAATTATGAGAAGCGTGCATGGAAAGGGTAGACAGTCAGAACCTTTTTCTCTGAATGGAAATATCAGAAACTAGAGAGCACAGGTTTAAGGAGAAGGGCAAAGTTTAAAGGAGATGTGTGGAACACGTTTTTTACACAGAGGGTGGTGGAACAGTAGATGCTATTATGAGCTTTGAAGAAAGAATGGCTGCTTTTAGCATTACACCTTGGTGTCATGGAGTCATACAGCATGGAAACAGGCCCTTTGGCTCAACTTGACCATGCCAAGCAAATTGCTCATCTAAGTTAGATTAATTTGCCCACATTTGACCCATACCCCTCTAAACCTTTACTAACCATGCACCTGTCCAAATGTTGTTCTGGTACCTGCCTCAACAAACTCCTCTGGCAGCTCATTCCATATACCCACCACCCTCTGTGTGAAACTCTATTCGATCTTTCCCCTCTCACCTTAAACGTATGTCCTCTGGTTCTTGATTCCCTTACACTGGGTAAAAGACTCTCAGCATTCACTCTATTCCCTTCATGATTTTATATACGCCTAAAAAATCACCCCTAAACCTCCTACGCTCCAAGGAATAAAGTCCTAGCATGCAGGTGGACAATGGTAGAGTTGCTGTCTTAAGGGGCTGTCCCACTGTACGAGCTAATTCAAGAGTTCTCCCGCGTTTCCCCTGATTCGAACTCGGAGAATTATGGTAAAAGCCGCTCGTAGGTACTCGGAGCTCTCGTGGACATTTTTCAACATGTTGAAAAAATCTTCACGAGTCTTCACGAGCTTACCGCGTTTCCCGAGTACCTGCCGTTAGCGTTACGAGCTGCTAAGAGATGTCCCGAGCTCCGACGTACCCGCTATGTACATTTTACGTGCTTACCACGAGTTTGATTTCTTTTTACTCGGGAGGGCTCTTGTATTACCCCGTACAGTGGGACAGGCCCTTTACCATGCCAGAGACCAGATTCAATCCTGACTACCGGTGCTGTACGGAGTTTGTACGTTCTCCCCGTGACCTGCGTGAGTTTTCTCTGGGTGCTCCGGTTTCCTCCCACAGACATACATACAGACATAATTGGCTTAGTATAAATGTAAATTGTCAATTAGTGTGTGTAGGATAGTGTTAGTGTGCGGGGATCGCTGGTCGGCACGGACTTGGTGGGCCGAAGGGCCTGATTCCACGCTGTAGATCTAAACTAAACTACCCAACCTCTCCTTATTGCTCAGATCCTCGAGTCCTGGCAACGGGATATCTGTGAGAATGAATGTCAATTTTCACATTTCATGTTTTGTATTGCAAGGATATTATGCATGGCTTACAGCAGTCAGGATGCAACACTGGGGCATAAACCAGAGGTCCGGACTGATAATCTACACATCTGAGTTCAAATCCCACTCTAACCATAGTGAAAGTTCAAAGCGATACTAATAAGTTCAAATAAATACGGAAGTTTGAAATAACCCCGTCATTAGTAATGGAGACTCCACCAACTGGTCTGTTGCAGAAACCTCTCTGGCTGACTAGGTCAGGCCTTTACACTAATGGGATCAGACTTTCAGAACTCGAAGACTACATTCTCAACCTTGAGTCACTGGGGTTGTATGAAATCCCAGCATTCCCTGTCAGAAAGAATACAATGTCTTTCAGTGCCCACGGTCAAAAGCCAAGTGGCTTGGTGGGGAGAAGGACAATTAAATTATTTCTTGCAGCAGCTTAACAGGCATGTATAGTAAATGCTCTCCAGAGACGCTGCCTGTCCCGCTGAGTTACTCCAACATCTTGTGTCCATCTTCGGTTTAAACCAGCATCTGCAGTTCCTTCCTACACAAATGCAATAACAGATGTATAGATATGTAAGAATTAGTAATATAATAAATTATTAACCAGAAAACTAGGTAACCATAATAGTAGCAAAACAGAAGCCCTTGGCACGCCCAAAGTCGTAGTCCAAAGTGGGCAATAAATGCTGAGGTTAATGTTGAGCAGTGTTGAAAAGGCATGACATTTGCCGGGAAGAAGCTGTTCTTGACCCTATACCTTCTTCCCGATGGGTGGTGTGGGTCTTTGATGATATTGGCTGTCTTTTCAAGGCAGCGCCTCCGGCAGATCCCTATGATGGTGGGGAAGTCAGTAGATGTGATGGAGCGGGCAGTGTTTACCACTCTCTCTGTAGTCTCCTTTGTTCCTGGGGGTTGGAGGTACTGAACCAGGTCACGTTGCAAACACTCAGTATGCTCTCCCCTGTAACATAATCATCTACTTTCTTCCTTAAATTCTCAAAGCATTGATTTGCACTGTGCACTCAGAATGCGGTTCTGATGAAAGGTTATCGACTTGAAACATAAACTTGCTGAATAATTCCACTATTTTCTGTTTTATTTCAGATTTCCAGAGTCTGCAGTTTTTCTCTTGCCATTGTTGAATAATCAATGTTACTTTCTTATACATTTTAACAACACTGTCAATAAAAGAAAATATTACCAAATGTTATCAAAAGAACTGGGGCACCTACAACCAAGTTGGAATCCTAATTACTCAGCTAGAAGTTCTTGTTATCTATTTTATGTCATAATGCAATAACAGATATAAATCAATGCTTGACAAAATGTACACCAAGCTCATTCATTATTAAGCTGTGAATAATTGTTTTATGCCATTTTGTATTGTGTGTCAGTTGTGCTGTTAATACCCAGAACATAAATCATTAGCAACATTTTTATTTGCAAGAAGAAAAGTCAGCATTTATTCCCCAATCTCTCTCCCAGGTATTCACCAACAGATACCTGTTTCTAACATTTGCTCATTAGTGCTCCTTGGGATGAACAATTGGATCACTCCCACTGCTTTAGATGGGGCATCTGCATTTGGCATTGGGTAATTAGTCTCACCTGTGGTGTCTCCGTGGAGTTAAATAGCCCATGTGTCAGAGTTGGACATTTAGCACTGGAGGATGCCTGATAACTACGGCACTGATTATAACATGAAAATGAATAACCAACAAACATCAGGCTCGTGAATGCTGCACAACACTAGCCAGACGCTATCTCAGCTACTATACTGTTCTATGTGTCGGAAGGAACTGCAGATGCTGGTTTAAGCCGAAGATAGACACAAAATGCTGGAGTAACTCAGTGGGACAGGCAGTATCTCTGGAGAGAAGGAGTGGGTGACATTTCAGACTGAAGAAGGGTCAGCCATCCAGAGATGCCGCCTGTCCCACTGAGTTGCTCTGCTGCAATATCAGGAAACGTTGTTAAAATTGCAGTTGGACGTGTGTCAACCGTAACGCAGTTGATAACAGCACTCAAAGGGGAATGCATCCAAAATCTCAGCCCAGAGCTGTGAGCTTCAGCGTGAAGAAGGGTCCCGACCCGAATCTCTGCCTGACCATTTCCCTTCACAGATGTTGCCTGACCTGCTGAGTTCACTCAACACTTTGTACTGAACCTAAAAACTAGTTGGCATTCAGCAGAGCGCGGTGGGAGTGCTGTGCTCTCAGGGGTGTTGGCTTCCACAGGAGACGTTAAGCTGAGACCTCAAATTTCTGGGAAATCTCAGCAACTTTGGAGAGAGAAGCAAGGTTATTGGATTGAATGGTTTTCGATTCAACTCACTGCCTGAATTAATCTGTCGGGCTCTGTCAGCTTTTGAATCCAAACAAATACCAAAGCTACTAAATCTCCAGCTCTATTCCATTTCTCTCTGGTGCTTACAACCCAGCAGTAAAACACTGGATTCACCAATTCACCAATCCTTCTCTCTTTCCTCTGCCCCCTCCCCCCACCCCTCACCTCTCTCTAACTTCTACAGGTGCACAGTAGAGAGCTTGCTGACCGGTTGCATCGTGGCTTGGTTCGGCAACTTGAGCGCCCTGGAGAGGAAAAGACTACAAAAAGTAGTAAACACTGCCCAGTCCATCATCGGCTCTGACCTCCCTTCCATCGAGGGGATCTACCACAGTCGCTGCCTCAAAAAGGCCGGCAGCATCATCAAGGACCCACACCATCCTGGCCACACACTCGTCTCCCTGCTACCTTCGACTGCAACGACCCGGTTCAGGAATAGCTGCTTCCCCACAGTCATCAGGCTATTAAACTTGGCTTGGACAAAACTCTGAACATTAATACCCCTCCATCTGTTATTTGCACTTTATAAATTTATTCATTCATGTGTGTATTTACGTATATAATTGTAGTCAATGCCTACTATGTTCCGTTGCGCTATGCAAATAAATAATTTCATTGTCCTGTCAGGGACACATGACAATAAACTCTTTTGACTCTTTGACTTTGACTCTCTGTGCCTACCATTAATGAGACAACCAATTCAGATTTATTACTTGACTTGAATTTGAATTCCACGGTAAAATTAATCTCTGTCTTTCGCTGAAATTAAGGGCCTGTCCCACTATACAAGTTTGCCCAAGAGCTCTCCCGAGTTCAAAAAAAAAATCAAACACGTGGTAAGTACGTAGAATGTATGTAGCGGGTACGTCGGAGTTCGGGACGTCTCTTAGCGGCTCGTAACGCTAATGGCAGGTACTCGGGAAACGCGGTAAGCTCGTGAAGTTTTTTCAACATGTTGAAAAATGTCCACGAGAGCCCCGAGTACCTACGAGTGGCTATTAGCGTAATTCTCTGAGTTTGAATCAGGGGAAACTCGGGAGAACTCTTGAATTACCTCGTACAGTGGGACAGGCCCTTAACTCTGGGCCGAAGACTGATGCCTGAAGATACTTTTCCAGCAATAATCACTTTGTTGCTTTAGCCATGTCATTGTAGCCCATTACTCCTTCCTCATGCGACCACGGACACTTGGAATGTCTTCAATGACTCTTACAAACCTCTACAGATGCACCATAAAGAGCAGACTGTCGGGTCGCATCACAGATTGGTTTGGGCACAGCTGTACCCCAGACTGCAAGAAATTACAGAGTTGTAGATGTAGCCAGCAAGTGGGACTAGTGTAGGTAGAGCATGTTGGTTGGCACGGGCAAGTTGGGCTGAAGGGCCTGTTTTCACCCTTTTCTGACACTATCTGTTTATTGCCATATACACCAATGTGCATGTTATGTAGAGTGTTTCGAAATTGGCCAAGGCAGGTTAATTTGTGATTGTCTTTCGTTAAATGAGACACACGATATTCAGATAGTTCATTTTGTTATTCAGTTACAGGCCACGAATATTAATGAAGGATACTGAGCGGACTTTGTTGAGCTAGTTTCCTGAATCATGACAAACATTCTGGTGAAGGCACTCCCATCATGCCAGTTAAGGCTCCGCAATATGTTTCCATGTCCGACAGGTGTGTTACCTGGAGGGGTAAGCTGTTGGCAGAGGTGCTCCAGAGAAAGAGGGGATGAAGTGCGAGAGGGTAGAACGTGGAGAGATTTGCTGATAAAATTATTGACAATGAGCTTTTGGCCCAGAACACATTCACTCCCCATGCCTTTTGGCTCCAGAATTGAGGAAGTAGCTAGATCAATCAAATTTCAACCAATTAAAAAGAAAATTAGATTGCCATCAGAGAAGTAACTGCAGCCTGATTGAGAATGACACTAGAGAAGGTCAACACCAAAGATAATCACAAAATGCTGGAGTAAGGCTGCATCTCTGGAGAGGAGGAATGGGTGATGTTTTTGGTCGAGACCCTTCTTCAGTCTGAAGAGCCTGAAGAAGGGTCTCGACCTGAAACGTCACCCATTCCTCTCCAGAGATGCTGCCTGTCCCACTGAGTTACTCCAGCATTTTGTGTCTAACTTCAATGTAAACCAGCATCTACAGTTCCATCCCACACGAGAGAAGGTCAAGCTGTTTGTTTATTTTATTCATTTATTTGCCAAGGAAACAGTTTCTATCTTCCCTGAAATCACTTGAAAGCTGATTGAGTTTAAGCCAGCTTGGGGCTAAGATTAGTGACCAGTCCCAAAGCTCAGAGTCAAACTTTTATCCAATGTAAAGAAACATGAATGAAAAAGAACCTCAGCGGTGTGAATGCATGTGGGACCCACCGTCTTATAACCAATGGTTGAACAATTTCTTGCCAATTCAGAATTATCTTTATCCATCAGTGTTGAAAACAGTCCTTAAAGGGCCTGTCCCACTTTGGCGACCTAATTTGCGAGTTTAGAAGAGTTTGCTCTCGACTTAAACTCATAGCATGGTCGACACAAGGTCCAAGGAGGTCACTGGAACTCTCATTCATGCTAGAGGGAAGTTCCCGCATACTCGCGGCCTCAGTTTGGTCGAGGAAACATTTTCAGCATGCTGAAAAACTTTCCGTGAGTAAAAATTGGTTGGCATGGTTCTTTTGAACTTGTAGTGCAGTGGACTGGGGTCGCTATGTAGTTATAGGCAGTCGAGAGTAGCAATATGCAATCTTGTTTGCTGACCGAGCATTTTAATTGGCTCATTGGAGTTTCAGGCAAAGGAAAACTGACCGATAATGTTAAATGCCCGCTAAACTTTATTAAAAGTTGTCTGACTTCTTAAAAGTGTCTCCACTCCTTCTCCCCCCGTTCTCCCCCCCCCCTTCTCCCCCCCCTTCTACACCCATCTCTCCCCTTCTTTCCCCTTCTCTCCCCCTCTCTCCCCCCTCCGCGCTCTCTAAAGGTCTTACTGTACGCTGTGCAGCCGTCTTTTACCTACCTGTTCATCGCGCGTGTGAATTTAAGACAGCGCTCCCCCGCTTTCCCTGGCCCCCGCCTTTGTGATGTGTGTGTGTGTGTGTGTGTGTGCGCGCGTGCATGCGTGTGCGCGTGTGTGTGTGTGCGTGTGTGTGTGTGTGTGTGTGTGTGCGTGTGTGTGTGTGTGTGTGCGTGCGTGCGTGTGCGTGCGTGTGCGTGCGTGTGCGTGCGTGTGCATGCGTGTGCGCGTGTGTGTGCGTGCGCGTGTGTGTGTGTGCGCACGCGTGTATGTGTTGATGGTCGATCCAGCTCGTGGTTTTATCGCTGAAGGTCGATCCAGCTCGAGGTTTTTCGGGCTAGTGCCGTCGAGCTTGAAGGTCGAAGACAGTCGCTGAAAAGTCGCGTTAGTTGGACAGGCCCTTAAACAATGGCCTGGAAATTCATTTTAGTGCATTTTAGTTTAGTTTAGAGACACAGCGTGAAAACAGGCCCTTCGGCCCACTGAGCCCTCACCGACCAATAATCACCCGTACACCAGTTCTATTCCCCACTCTAGGGACAATTTACTGAAGCCAATTAACCTACAAACCTGCACGTCTTTGGAACGTGAGAAGAAACCAGAGAACCCGTAGAAAACCCATGTGGTCACCCACGCATTTCTCAGGGGCTACTTGAGTTGGGTAGCGAACGTGGACATTCCCGAATAAATGGGCACCACTCTCAACACGGAGACCTTAGTAAATGGTTGGCATGCACTCAGAGGTCCAAATGCCTTGTTTCTCTGCTGAATTAATCGGTGACACTCGGTGAACTTGAGCATAAACCAACTCTTTTATGTGCAGCTGACAGGTACCATCTCCGAGCCTGTTGACCCTGAGGCTGCCATGCCAGCCATATCACCGGGAACATGGTTGAGCACAAGGGTCTAACCATCTGAGCTGGATAAGAAATCAGAAATCACAAGGGCCTTCCTTCCAGCCTCTCAGAATTGGCCGTAACATACAGCCTTTTGTCATATAGAACAGTACACCACAGGAACGGGCCCTTCAGCCCACGATATTTTGTGCCTAACATGACGCCTAGCTGATCTTATCTGCCTGCACACGATCCATATTCCTCTATTCCCCGCACTTCCATGTGCCTATCTAAATGGCTGTTAAACGCCACCATTGTATCTACCTCCACCACCACCCCTGGGTTGGTATTCCGTCGGTAGTCAGGATGGAACCCGTAAGCAACTCTACCTTGGCTGCGCCACCGTGCTGCCCTGTAACACACGGATTTCTTAGGAACGCATCGATACACAGGAACTACGTGTAACATCCAATGGACCAGATAACAGAGTTTCACAAAATCCAATCAACCACTTGATTCTGTTCTGCTCTGTCGGAGGGAAGTGTGGGGAGCGGAACATTCACCTTGCTCAGCAGTGACTGTGGAGAAAATGTAATGCAGTTTCTAATCCATTAAAACAAGGTGAAGGCTGTGTGACCCAGACAGCACTGCAATCTGTCATGCAAAGGGCACTGCTTGTTGATTGTTTATTGGGAACGCTTAATGCTGGTGTAATGAGGCTCCTTGGTTTCATGGCTGTAGCATGGCAAGGCATCCACAGCACAGTAAACCCTCATTATAATGGACCAGTGGTGCCCGTCATTGCCGCTTGAGTATCATTGTATACGTAGTAGAAACGAAGAACGATAGAGAATGCTGGTTCATGCACAAAAGGAACACAAAGTGCTGGAGTAACTCAACAGGTCAGGCAGCATCTCTGGAGAACATGGATAGGCGATGTTTCAGGTCTAGACCCTTCTGCAGACTGAGGTTAGTGTTGTGCACTGTTTAAGAATATAATGGGTGCTGGAATGAAGTTGTTCTTGACACTAAAAGGAGTGTTTAGACTCCTGTACCTTCTTCCTGATGGCGATGAGAGTGTAGCCAGGGTGGTGCGGGACTTAGATGATAATGACGGCCTTTTTGAGGCAGTGTCTCCTGTAAATCCCTTCAACAGTGGGGAGGTCAGTACCCCATGATGAACCCTGGACAGTGTTTACCATTCTCTGTAGTCTCCTTCGTACCTGAGCCGGGTCACTCTGAGCCGGCGCAGCGGTAGAGTTGCCGCCTTACAGAGCTTGCAGCACCAGAGACCCGGGTTCGATCCTGACTGGGGGTGCTGTGTGTACGGAGTTTGCACATTCTCACCATGACCGCGTTTTCTCCGAGATCTTCAGTTTCCTCCCACACTCCAAAGACATACAGGTTTGTAGGTTAATGGGCCTGGTATGTGTAAATTGTCCCTAGTGTGTGTGGGATGATGTTAAAGTGACGGGATCACTGGTTGGCACGGACTCAGTGGGCCGAAGGGCCTGTTTCCGTGCTATATCTCTAAACTAAATGAACTAAAGTAGGTTTTTCCATTCAAGGGATTGTTAAATATTTTACTACCGCAGATTTTAATGCCCTTAATGCTAAATGCCTTTGTAACCAGCAAAACATGTTCATTTGTTTTACAGCATTAAATTGATGAGTTGCTGAAGTGTGGCTGTTTTGAGCAGATTGTTTTAATTACATTCAATTCTCTGAGGGAGAGGCAGGACGAGCACTTTCTCCACTGCATTCACTGACGGGCTGGTGTGTTTGGTAATACACTTGCTCCTGGCCTGAACGTTGTGGGCTTAACTCCTAGTAGGGAAAAGCATGTAATTTAAACCGAACCTCAGAATCCAATGTGTAGGAAGGACCTGCAGATGCTGGTTTAAACCGAAGATAGTCACAAAAAAACTGGAGTAAGTCAGCGGGACAGGCAGAATCTCTGGAGAGAAGGAACGGGTGACGTTTCAGAGTGAAGAAGGGTCTCAACCCAAACCGTGAACCATCCCTTCTCTCCAGAGACACCTCCTGTCCTGCTGAGTTACTCCAGCATTTTGTGTCTATCTTCTAAGAATCCAATGTACTGCCATCACTCTGAAATGCTGACGTTGTATCTCGCTCCACAACTGCAGCCTGATCTTCCAATGTTGATTATCTGTTTGCAAAGTGTTAGTCATCCGCTAAAAGCACAACTCTGAAGTTGGCAGCAGAAGTGTGAACATTCACTGCTTTTTGTGGTATATTCTACCTTGACAGAAATTTTTCAGTAACATGCCAGTTGAGTATAAATTTGCAAAATGTTGCCTCGGTCTTGCGTGCCTGTTTGCATCTTTGAACGCAAAAGACAGTGCTACTTCACGAGAAGAAAGGGTCGATTAGTTGCTTTAAAGATCATTTGGATCTGCTCAGCCTTATTGCCTTCATCCAGTGGAAAGCGAGTGAACTTGGCAGACTGTCGAAACTTGTCTCAAATGGACTCTGATCGATCTTCACATGAACTCAGCCAAGCGTTCAAGAGCTGAACTCAAACAATCAATCTTCTGATGGCCTTCAGTCTGTGTTTAGCTGTGTCCAGTCTCTCTGTGAATCACCGATCAAGACCAGCCCACAAAGGCTGGAAGATTAGAGATAATGCACCGAGCACTTTGCCTCGGGTTTCTGTTTCATTTAAAATCATTTATTTTCTTCTCTTACGAAGCTTCAAAGAAATCTTCACTGCTCCACTTAAAGGGAAACTATCTTCATTAAAAAGTTGGCATTGACATAGCATATGCTCAACGAATAAAATCATTCCCCAAGTTAAAAACCTTTTGCAGTTTTTCTCAATGAGCATAGCAACTCAATCAGGATTTGTGAGGAAGATTTGGATCCATGTTTACTGGAGAGTTTGATGTATTGGCTGCCAAAATGAGTCAGGTACCCTTCTTTTCATATGAGATCAGAGATTAGTTGAGATTACTGTCATTACAGGGACTTGGTGGGATGGTGGTGGTATTCCTAGACTTGCAGTCCTGTGAGTTGTGCATTAAATCTTGAGTCTTAGTCATAGTTATAAAGCCTTTGAGTCATAGAGTCATAGAATCATCTAGAATGGGAACAGGCCCTTTAGCCCAATTTGGCCATGCTGACCAATGTCCTATCTACACTAGTCCCACCTGCCTGCATTTGGCCCATATCCCTCTAACCCTATCTTATCCATATACCTGTCTAACTGGTTCTTAAATGTTGCAATAGCACCTGCCTCAACCACCTCCTCCAGCAGCTTGTTCCACACACCCACCACCCTTTGTGTAAAAAAAGTTACCCCTCAGGTTCCTTTTAAATCTTTGTCCCTTCACCTTAAGCCTATGTCCTCCCGTTCTCGATTCCCCTACTCTGATCAAGAGACTCTGTGCGTTTACGCAATCTATTCCTCTCATGGTTTTGTACAGCTCTATTAAATCACCCCTCATCCTCCTGCACTCCAAGGACTAGAACTGCTCAACGTCTCCCTGTAGTTCAGGCCCTCACATTGTGGGTTCAATTCTCACCAGGGCAACAAGACCATTTAATTTTGTTTCATTTTAAAAGCGTGTTCTGGAATTAAATAGTTGGTTATTACAATATCTGGACAATTAACTATTTCTCTGAATGAAGTAGACGTCCCAACTATTCATCACACTATTAACTAAGCATTGGTAGACAAAAATGCTGGAGAAACTCAGCGGGTGAGGCAGCATCTATGGAGCGAAGGAAATAGGCAACGTTTCGCGTCGAGACCCTCCTTCAGAAGAAGGGTCTCGACGCGAAACGTTGACTATTTCCTTCGCTCCATAGTTTCTCCACCATTTTTGTCTACCTTCGATTTTCCAGCATCTGCAGTTCCTTCTTAAACATTAGCTAAGCATTAGTCATCAGATTTACCAGTACAGAGGAGAAGTTGGATAGGATGGGACTTCTTCCCGTTTCAAGTGTGGGAGGCAGGGGTGTACCAGATCATGAGGGGCACAGATAAAGTAAATGCTCACAGTCTTTTTCCCGGAGAAGATGATTCTAAAACTAGGGGACATAAGGAAAAGAGATTTAAGAGGGACCTTGGAGGCAAAGTTTACTCTCTTAGGGAAAGACCGTATCTGGAATGAGCTGCCAGAGGCAAATGTAGACGCGGATCAAATTACAATTTTTAAAAGACATTTGGACAGATATATGGACAGGAAGTGTTTGGAGGGCTATGGGCCAAATGCGGATAAATGGGATGAGCCCACAATGCCAACTTTGCCTGGCATGGGTAGGGTGGGCTGAAGGGCCTGTTTCCATGTTGTATAATTCTATAGTCTCTTCCAACTGCTCTCTTTCTGGAGTTGGGAATAGTCATGGTTTACTTTCTGTCCCTACTGATAAACCATCCTGTAATTGATGATTTGTAGCATTGAAATTTCACAGCACCACTGTCTGTGCTTTGAGATTCTTTCCTGCAATCCCTAAGACAAGACTGAAAATGTTTCAAAAGAAGATACAGCATGAAACTAGAGGACATAGGGAGAAGAGATTTAAGAGGGACCTTGGAGGCAAAGTTTTTTCTAACTATTTCCTTCGCTCCATAGATGCTGCCTCACCCGCTGCCTTTCTCCGGCATTTTTGTCTACCTACAGCATGAAACTTCGGTTTTGAGAAAATAATGGTTCAACTCCAGACTGGAAACTACTTCAGAGAACAAAACAGCAAACAAAGGCAGTTATTTAACCTTACAGCATAGCGCATTATTCAACAACTATCGTTTCCATTTGGCACTTTTAACACAAAAAAAAACCTTGCAGTGCTTCACAGGAATGTCATGCAGCAAATACTGACTGAACCACATCTAGAGACATCAATAGACAATAGACAATAGACAATAGACAATAGACAATAGACAATAGGTGCTGGAGTTGGCCATTCAGCCCTTTGAGCCAGCACCGCCATTCAATGTGATCATGGCTGATCATCCACAATCAGTACCCCGTTCCTGCCTTCTCACCATATCCCTTGATGCATGTAATGTGCATTAAAATGATCACTATGTAGTCTTTACAAAATACTTAAGTGGATTGATATGTTTTTATAATACCGTTACTTGGATGTTTAATATTTGTGCCTATTGCTTGCTTGGGAGCTGCTTGTAAAAAAAGGCCAACTTCTGAACTTCTAACATAGAATTTGTGTGTATTGCTTTAGATTCAGCAGATGCATTTCCTTCTAAACTGATGGAATTCTGATGATGTTTTGTGGAATAATTTAAATGCCTTCTGCAACTGCAAAACTTCAAAATATTAAGTGAAATTTCAAGTGTAAAAGTGCTGATTAATACGTTAACTTCTGATTGTATTTGCTGATTGTAACTGCTTATAAGTTGCGAATAAGTAGGAACATGGCAGTGCGATGGCTAAATGACCAGATTCATAATTTAACGATCTTGGTTTATTAATTTAGTGCTCTCCGCGGACCTGAATTTGAATCCCAGGAAGGGAGCTGCGGAATTTAAATGCGGTTTTATATTCTGCATTTTAGAAAGGGTCCTTTGTAACATGGACCACAAAACTGTGGTTAAACATCATCTTGTCTAGATTATTGATCTCCATCATGCAGGAAATAAAGAACTGCATAGAAGGAGGCCATTTGGCCCATTGAATACATACCAGGTGTGTGTGAAGGATCATACGAGGATGTTGCCAGGACTAGAGGGTCTGAGCTTTAGGCAGAGGTTGAGTAAACTGCACTTCCTTGGAGCGCAGGAGGATGAGGGGTGATCTTTTTGAGGTGTATAAGATCATGAGAGGAATAGATCGGGTAGATGCACAGAGCCTCTTGCCCAGAGTAGGTGAGTCGAGGACCAGAGGACATAGATTTAAAGTAAAGGGGAAAAGACTTAATAGGAATCTGTGGGGTAGCCTTTTCACACAAACGGTGGTGGATGTATGGAACAAGCTGCCAGAGGAGGTAGTTGAGAAGCAGTTAGACAGGTACATGGATAGGACAGGTTTGGAGGGATATGGACCAAATGCAGGCAGGTGGGACTAGTGTAGCTGGGACATGTTGGCCGGTGTGAACAGGTTGAGCAGAAGGGCCTGTTTCCACACTGTATCACTCTATGACGCTATAACTCTATGAGAGCAACCAGCCAGAATGCTGCCCAGCTCCATTCTGAATGCTAGAACTGAATCTTCCTTCACCACTACCCTTAGCAATCCACACCTTTCACTCCGTTTGGAATAACAGTGGCGCAGCGGGTAGAGCTGCTGCCTCACAGCGCCAGTGACCCGGGTTTGATTCGGACTTCAGCTTCTGCATCTGTGTGGAGTTTGCACGTTCGCCCAATGGGCTTTCTCCGGGAACTCCGGTTTCCTCCCACATCCAAAAGACCTCTGTAAATTGCCCCTAGTGTGCAGGGAGTGGTTGTGAAAGTGGAATAACATAGTGTGAACAGGTTGACGGGGACACAATAGCCAGAAGAAGCTGTTTCCATGCTACAGTATATCTATCGCTCAAAAACATACCATTCTTATCCAATTTGTTTAAGAAGGAACTGCAGATGCTGGAAAATCGAAGGTAGACAAAAATGCTGGAGAAACTCAGCGGGTGAGGCAGCATCTATGGAGCGAAGGAAATAGGCAACACCTGGGGTTTCGACCCGAAACGTTGCCTATTTCCTTCGCTCCATAGATGCTGCCTC
Organism: Okamejei kenojei; assembly: GCA_035221665.1. Classification (NCBI taxonomy): domain Eukaryota; kingdom Metazoa; phylum Chordata; class Chondrichthyes; order Rajiformes; family Rajidae; genus Okamejei; species Okamejei kenojei. Next base: position 28,064,697 of record CM069159.1, on the reverse strand, counting down.
ACCCGCTGAGTTTCTCCAGCATTTTTGTCCATTCTTATGCAGTCTGGCCTTCTTGTAATTCCAGCCCAACTACAGTATGTTACCAGTCGCCCAGCAAGCTTCCCTGTTGTACCCCCACTGCTGCAGTGAAACGGAGAAGGGTTGCAGTCCACCTGGCACCGTCCGCACTGAATTTGGACACTGAGAGGTTGCCCCAGCCCACTGGACCTTGCAATGTCCACATGTACCAGGGGGATATTGGGGGTTAATTTGTGAGCACTAGCACACTGGTCAAGCAACAGTCCGACACAGTTACAAGCATGCCATCCTGCCCCACAATGTTCCTGACCTCTCCATCACACCTCAGACACATGCGGGGACAAAACCACTGGAGGTGGTGACTTATTCTTTTCAAAAAAATTATTAAATTATTAAAATAATATTACACTACAATAAAACAAACCGGGACCCACCACCATAATACAATACAAAACAAATATCCATAATAAACTACTATACAACGATGTTACAATCCTTATTGAGGATACATTCAACACCCTGCAGAGCCCAGCGGTCCCGGAACTCCCTCAGGGTGCCCGTGGACAGGGCGTATTCCCTTTCTAACCTCACCCGTGCACGGACGTAACCCCGGAAAAGGGGCAGGCAGCCGGCTCGGGTAAAGCCCTCCACCGCCTGGCGCCTTGACTCGCGGATGGCCAGCTTGGCCGGAGGTGGTGACACTGTGGTCCATGGGCACGGAACGTAGACCTTGGAGTTCTTAACAGTGACCAGACACCACAATGTCTTATGGTGTCAGGAAAAAAAAAAATCATTGAATCTTAGCTAGTTAGGGCAATCAATGAGGTTACCCAGCCCATTGTTGACCCCAAAATGATTCCAGTGGTTAAGCAAATTAACTTTAAGTTCTAAAGACTCAAGAGACTGAAGACACTGGAATCTTGAGCAAAATACAAAGTGCTGGAGGAACTCAGCAGGCCAGGCAGCATCTATGGAGGGAATGGACAGATGACGTTTTGGATCAAGACCCTTCTTCAGACTTAAACTTCTGACTGAGCATCACCAAACTAAACTCTGATTTTCTCTCCACAGATACGACCTGACATGCAGTGTCTGTTTTCACTGGTAACTTGAGGTTAATTCTCTCTAACAGGGCTTCTTTCACTGAAATTAAAAGTACTAATCTTTACGTGGTTTGAGGGAAAGTGATAATCCAGTGATAAAAATCATCTGGTGTCTCTACGTAGGAATCAGTTGGATTTTAATTGGATTTGTTCATCGACTTTTTCAGACCCTCTCATCTCAAAACATTGGAGCTGAGACAAGTTTTCACTCGACTTGCTTCTTGAATACTTTTCTGGTGATTGTCATCTCACTTTTAGTTTCATGCACCAAGGTCAAAATAAAAATTAAATGGAGACCAGCTTGTTAACCATGTCTGTCCAATTTCATTATGCTGCAGTAATTCTCCCAGCCTTGGAAAACTCATGATGACGGCAACCTCTTTTGACCTGTCTTGAAGACAAACTGGCGCTGACTGTTTTGCCCTGCAGAGCTGATTAGTTTTGTTGCTGAAGCGGTGATGTAATATGTTCTGGACAATGGTCTCTCCCACATTCTCCCTCTTCCACTCATTCTCTTTCTTCTATTATATTTCTCTTTCACTCTCTCACACCACCTCTCTCTCACTTTCTCTTTCCCTGTCATCTCTCTCAATCCCTCACTCTCCTTTTTACTCTCTCTCTCTCTCTCTCTCACATACGCACACACACACTTTCACTATATCCTTCTCTTTCACTCCGTCATTCACTCTCTCTCTCTCTTTCTCTCTCTCCCTCTCCCTCTCCCTCTCCCTCTCCCTCTCCCTCTCTCCCTCTCCCTCTCCCTCTCCCTCTCCCTCTCCCTCTCCCTCTCCCTCTCCCTCTCCCTCTCTCTCTCTCTCTCATTTTCTGTCCATCCATGATCCAAGTCCGACAGCTGCTGATTAAAAACAAGTTAATGTCAAATTATCTAAACACATTCAGTTTGGAACATTGGGGGTTGCGGTGAGACTTGAAAGAAGTATATGTGATTATGGGAGGCATTATGATATGGTAGACAGTCAGCCTTTTATGTCAGGGTGGGAAAATCCAACACTAGAGGGCATAGCTATAGGGTGAGAGGGGGAAAGTTGAATGGAGATGTGCAGGCCAAGTTTTTTACACAGAGAGTGATGGGGGCCTAGAACCCATTGCCAGGTGTGGTGGTGGAGGAAAATACGATAGTGGTGTTTGAGGCTTTTAGATATGCACAAGGAAGCGCAGGGAATGTCCCTGTGCTGTTCTCTTCTATGTTCTATGTCACTTATTCACATTCTCCAGAGATGCTGCCTGACCTGCTGAGTTACTCCAGCACTTTGTGTTCACCAGCGTGAAGTGTAGATGGAGTCAATGATGGTGAGTCTGGTCTGTGCAATGGACGGGGCTACATCTACAACTCTCAGCAATTTATTGTGGTATTGGGCAGAGCTGTTCCCACACCAGGTTGTGAGGCAAGCTGATAGAATGTGTTTCACGGTGGATCTATATCCATAATGGTAAACAGTATTGGTAATAATAATTACCTGAAGAAGGGTTTCGGCCCTAAACGTTGCCTATTTCCTTCGCTCCATAGATGCTGCTGCACGCGCTGAGTTTCTCCAGCATTTTGTCTACCTTGGTAATAATAATGCTCAGCGTATCCCGATAAGTTATACAATGTGCCCAATAATACTTGATCTGAGAATTGGGACTATTTCTTGTCCATATGAGGTGGAAGGATCTCATCAAGATTAACAATTTATCACTGTCTAGAGTTATGAGCACTAACGTGATTGCAGTGCATCTCAAGGTTGGCAGCTTCCAAAAGCAATGAGACCACAGGGACGTGTTTGTGTAGAGGAAATAAACAAGTTAAATTGATTTTATAAACCGAATGCTTATAAGAATGAAATTCTGCGCAGCATTTCCCAGCATCTGCAAGACACAAGACAGAAGATATGGAAAGGCTTTGCTCATTTAGTTTTACAAGACGTTGGCGAGGCGTTCTGTTTTGGTTACCCTGTTAGAGGAAAAATGGCATTAAGCTGGAAAGAATGCAGAGAGGATTTACGAAGATGTTCTGGCAACATCTTCATAAATCTTCTCAGCACTTTGCCAAGACTCGATGCCCTGAGCTAAAGGGAAAGGTTTGGCAGGCAAGGACTGTATTGCTGGGAGCACAGGAGGGTGAGGGATGATCTCTTGGAGATGAAATCATGGGGGAATTGATAGGGTGAAGGTACAGTCTTTTTCCATGGTAGGGGCAATCAAGAATTTAAAGGCATAGGTTTAAGGTTAGAGGTGAAAGATTTAATAGGAACCTGAGGCACAACCATTTCACACAGAGGACGATGGGTATATGGAACGAGCTGCCAGAGAAGGTAGTTAAGGCAGGTATTACAGTATAACAACATTCTAAAGATGCGAGGAGATACAAGGAATTGCAGATGCTGGTTTACAAATACAGATACAAAACAGATCAGGAAGCATCTCGGGAGAACGTGGATGTGATATTTCATATTCTTGTCAGTCTGATGAAGGGTCCTGACCTAAAACATGTGCACCACCTCAATTTTGCTCTATCAGCAACCTTGCACCATTCTACTGCTAATGAGCTCAGGCACACTGATTCACTCCATTGCATATATTGGACTTTGTCACTGGAACAGGCGTGTTACAATGCTGAGAACTATGTTCTGCACTCTGTGTCTTCCATTTTGCTCCACCTTGAGTTTGACATGACTATATTTACGTATAGTATTATCTGATCTGTTTGGATAGCAGCATGCAGAGCAACGGTTTTCACTGTACCCCCGTACATGTGACAATAATAAACCAAAACATAAATCTTTGCACTCTTGTTGTATTTATGGTTGTTTTTATCAGTACTGTAAGTAATTAAGTTTATTGGCCAAGTATTCACATACAAGGAATTTGCCTTGGTGCTCCGCCCACAAGTAACAACATGACATACAGTGACAGTTAAGAATGACTCAGAAAACACTAAACATTAATAATAATAGAACATTAATGATAAAACACCATTGATCTATACTGTTTGCTCTGTGAGCTTCATGTGAATAAGTAATTTCATTGCACCTTGCTGTATAGCACAATAAACTAAAGACAGACACTAAAAGCTGGAATAACTCAGCGCGTCAGGCAGCATTTTGGGGGAAAGGAATAGGCGACATCTCAGATCGAGACCCTTCTTCAGACTTCTTCACTAAACTAATCTGATTGTGAATCTAAACCACATCTGGGGTGGCTGTGTTTGTGCAAAGCCATTGCCTTTTGAATGGAAATGATAAGAATAACTAAGATAGACGCAAAATGATGGGGTAACTCAGCGGGACAGGCAGGATCTCTGGAGAGAAGGAATGGGCAATGTTTTGGATTGAGACGCTTCTTCAGACTGGCTAAGTATTCTTTGCAACTTGATCCTAATGTTTTACATAATTTTGGTCGCTGTTAGATGTTTCCGTGTTAATGTAATATTTTTAAAGTACTTTTGAGCTGTTTAATGTCTACGATCATCTGAGATATTTAAGGGTAAGTCAAGCATCCTTGACAGTCAGGCACCACATTAAAATAATAACATTAAAAAAAGAAAAAGGCTTGGATAAAGTGGATGTGGAAAGGACGTTTCCATTAGTGGAAGAGTCTCGGTCTAGAGGTCATAGCCTCAGAATTAAAGAACGTTCTTTTAGGAAAATGAGGAGGAATTTCTTTAGTCCGAGGGTGGTGAATCTGTTGAATTATTTGCCCCAGAAGGCTATGGAGGCCTTCAGTAAATATATTTAAGGCAGAGATAGATAGATAGATTCTTGATTAGTAGGGGTGTCAGAGGTTATGGGGAGAAGACAGGAGAATGGGGTTAGGAGGGAGAGATAGATCAGCCATGATTGAATGGTGGAGGAGACTTGATAGGCCGAATAGCCTCATTCCGCTCCTCTCACTTATGAACATAATATTTGAAGAACAGGCGAGTTGACAAATCACGGTCTTTCCCGCGTCAAATTTCGAACCTTCTGACACAACTTTCACGGTTCTTCAGCATTCTTCTTGTGAAGAATTCTGACAGTGAAAAGCTTTGACTGGACTGAATCTTGTTACCTGTGCCCTTTGTAAACTTTACCGTCATGTTACCAGGTCCTGCATTTTTGCAATTGGGAGCCACATAATCTGTAGTAGCTTTTGAGAAGTGAAATACTCCTGAAATACTCCTGTAACAATCGCCTGAAATTTTGACAAAACCTTGGGAAACAAGGCAGGGATTATATATAAAAAGCAACAAAAACAAAAATCTGTAGGTGTTTGCACTAATCACAGTACATCAGCTTCTCTCCTTATCTCCTAAACTCAAGATTACCCATGTGGTCCATATCCTGTTTAAGAAGGAACTGCAGATGCTGGAAAATCGAAGGTAGACAAAAGTGCTGGAGAAACTATTGGGTGCAGCAGCATCTATGGAGCGAAGGAAATAGGCAACGTTTAAGACTGAAATAGGCAATGTTTCGTGCTGAAACCCTTCTTCAGACTGGAGATGAAGGTGTGGTCTTACCAGAGCCCTATACCAGAGTCTGAAGAAGGGTTTCGGCCCGAAACGTTGCCTATTTCCTTCGCTCCATAGATGCTGCTGCACCCGCTGAGTTTCTCCAGCACTTTTGTCTACCTTGTCCATGTCCTCATCACCGAGTGTGATTTACACTTTTGCTTTCTGCTCGACACCGCCCACCCCAAGCCCTACCAACCTCTGGGCCATTGACATTTCTCGAACAACAGCCTCTTCAAAGAATCTGCTCCGATCACGTATTGAGAAAGAATTCTAGACTCACTGCAGTTCAAAAGGTGTAGGAAGGAACTGGTTTACACCATAGATAGACACAAAATGCTGGAGTAACTCAGCAGGACAGGCAGCATCTCTGGAGGAAAGAAATACGCAATGTTTCGCTACGAGATGCTTCATCAGGCTAGCAAGTGCTGCACCTGACCGGTCTGAAGAAGGTTCTCGATCCGAAACATCACCTATTCCTTTTTTCCGCAGATGCTGCCTGACCTGCTGAGTTACTCCAGCATTTTCAGGCAGTCTGAGAGGTTTTTGTTTGCCTCATCACTGCCTTAATTAGATATCCTTGTATATTCTAGATTGTACCATTTATTCGAAACATCCTCTCCACATCCATCATAAAAAACGTAGAAACATTGAAAATAGGTGCAGGAGGAGCCAGCACCGCCATTCATTGTGATCATGGCTGATCGTCCCCGTGCCTACCATCTCCCCATATCCCTTGATTCCACCAGCCCCTAGAGCTCTATCCAACTCTCTCTTAAATCCATCCACTGACTTGGCCTCCACTGCCCTCTGTGGCAGGGAATTCCAAGAATTCACAACTCTCTGGGTGAAAACGTCTTTTCTCACCTCAGTCCTAAATGGCCTCCCCTTTATTCTAAGACTCTGGTCCCTGGTTCTGGACTCGCCCAACATTGGGAACATTTATGCTGCATCTAGCTTGTCCAGTCCTTTTATAATTTTATATGTTTCAATAAGATATCCCCTCATCCTTCTAAACTCCAGTGAATACAAGCCTAGTCTTTTCAATCTTTCCTCATATGACAGTCCCACCATCCCCAGGGATCTATCTCGTGAACTTACGCTGCACTGCCTCAATCACAAGGATGTCCTTCCTCAAATTAGGAGACCAAAACTGTACGCAATACTCCAGATGTAGTCTTACCAGAGCCCCATACAAGCTGCAGAAGAAGTATATAACATCCTGTCAGGATTTCTCAGGATGTCATATGTTTCAATCGTGTTACTTATCTTTCTTCTAAATTCCAAAGGATACAAAACCTGTCCAAACTTTCCTGATAAGATATGCAGGTTTGTAGGTTAATTGGGTTCTGTAAATTGCCCCTACAGTGTAGAATAGAATTAGCGTACGGGTGATTGTTGGTCGGCACAGTCTCAGTGGGCCGAAGAGCCTGTTCCCATGCTGTATCTCTAAACTAAACTAAACTGAACTATAAAACTGAACTCTCAATCTACTGAAGATGGACACAAAAAGCTGGAGTAACTCAACGGGTCAGGCAGCATCTCCTGGAGAGAAGGAATGGGTGACGTTTCGGGTCGAGACCCTTCTTCACACTGGTTAGGAATAAGGGAAACGAGAGATATAGACGGTGATGAGAAGAGATAAAGAACAATGAATGAATGAAAGATATGCAAAAAAGTAACGATGATTAAGGAAACAGGCCATAGTAAGCTGTTTGTAGGGTGAAAATGAGAAGCTCGTGTGACTTGGGTGGAGGAGGGATAGAGAGAGAAGGAATGCCGGAGCTACTTGAAGTGAGATCAATGCTCACACCACTGGACTGTAAGCTGCCCAAGAGAAATAAGAGATGCTGTTCCTCCATTTTGCATTGGACAGGCTATGTTTCGGGTTGGGACCATTCTTCAGACCTCCTCAACCTTGAGATTTTACTTCTCGCAGCTACTATCATAACATTTAAGAAACATTTAGACAGGTACATGGATAGGGTAGGTTTAGATGGGTTTGGGGCAAACGCAGGCAGGTGGCACTACTGTAGATGGGACTTGTTGGTCGGTGTGGGCAAGTTGGGCTGAAGGTCCGGTTTCCACACTTTATGACTATGACTCGTGAGACTTATTCGGAGCTTTTTGTAATATAATCATGGTAAAGATGAGGCAACAGCCAGCTCACTCGCTGATACTGTTTCAAAGGGGCTCTTGTGATGGAGATTGAAGTCCCCACCCAGAGATATCGTTGGTGTTGTTAGAGACATAGAAACATAGAAAATAGGTGCAGGAGTAGGCCATTCGGCACTTCGAGCCAGCCATTCAATATGATCATAGCAACATAGAAACATAGAAACATAGAAAATAGGTGCAGGAGGAGGCCATTCGGCCCTTCGAGCCAGCACCACCATTCATTGTGATCATGGCTGATCGTCCCCTATCAATAACCCGTGCCTGCCTTCTCCCCATATCCCTTGACTCCACTGGCCCCTAGAGCTCTATCCAACTCTCTCTTAAATCCATCCACTGACTTGGCCTCCACTGCCCTCTGTGGCAGGGAATTCCATAAATTCACAACTCTCTGGGTGAAAAAGTTTTTTCTCACCTCAGTCTTAAATGACCTCCCCTTTATTCTAAGACTGTGGCCCCTGGTTCTGGACTCGCCCAACAAAGATGCAACATTTTTCTTGCATCTAGCTTGTCCAGTCCTTTTATAATTGTATATGTTTTTATAAGATTCCCCCTCATCCTTCTAAACTCCAGTGAATACAAGCCTAGTCTTTTCAATCTTTCCTCATATGACAGTCCCGCCATCCCAGGGATCAATCTCGTGAACCTACGCTGCACTGCACTGCCTCAATCACAAGGATGTCCTTCCTCATGGCTGATCGTCCAAAATCAGCACCCCGTTCCTGCTTTCTCCCCATACCCCTTGATTACGTTAGCCCTAAGAGCTACGGTATATCTAACTCTCTGTTGAATACATTAACGTACGTTGCACGGTGTAGGAGCACTAATGCACCAGGACCAGTCGAATGATCGATGAAACTACAGCGGAGGTTTCCTGGCTGGTTAGTTCACTGAAGGATGATATCACCTTGCTTTCATTGATTGGCCTATCCTAAATTACTCAGCCATACTTGAAGTTAAAGCATTGTTATTGATCCTAAACATTAAAGAGCCCGATGTACATTAGTTACAGGCGACAGCAACTTACGTCATGAATGTCATAAAGTAAGACAGTCATTCAGTACAAAACAGGCCCTTCGGCCCAATCAGCTCATGCCAACCTGATGCCCCATTAACACTAATCTAACCTGCCCACATTTGGCCCATATCCCTCCAAAGTTAAACCTTTCCTATCCATGCACCTGTTCAAATGTATTTTACATGTTGTTATAGTCCCTGCCTCAACTACCTCCTCTGGCAGCTCGTTCCATGTACCCAATACCTTCTATGTGAGATAGTTACCCCTTAGGTTCCTATTAAATCTTTCCCCTCACACCTTAAATTTATGTCTGGCTCTTGATTCCCCTACTCTGGGTGAAAGAAAAAAAAGGCACTCTCAACTGAGTTTAGGTTAGTTTAGAGATACAACATAGAGACAAGCCCTTTGGCCCACCAGGCCCAAGCCAATCATCAATTACCTGTTCACACCATCTTGTCCCACTTTCTCATCCACTCCTGACACACTAGGGGCAAATTACAGAGGCCATATAACCTACAAAACCGAGTGTCTTTGGGTGTGGGAGGAACTGGAGTACCCAAAGTAAACCTTCCAAGAGAACGTTCCAACTCTGCACAGAAGGCACCTGAGGTCAGGATCGAACCCGGGTCTCTGGTATTGTGAGTGTGGAGGAAAGGTTAATGAAATGGAGAATGGGCCTGTCCATCGGCATGATGAGCAAAGTTGAGCAAATTTGACATGAGGTCATCCCACCATATCCCACACATTGCAAGAATGTATTACAGAAATTAGACAATAGACAATAGACAATAGGTGCAGGAGTAGGCCATTCGGCCCTTCGAGCCAGCACCGCCATTCAATGTGATCATGGCCGATCATCCCCAATCTGTACCCCGTTCCTGCCTTCTCCCCATATCCCCTGACTCCGCTATCTTTAAGAGCCCTATCTAGCTCTCTCTTGAAAGTGTCCAGATGACCGGCCTCCACCGCCCTCTGAGGCAGAGAATTCCACAAATTGACTGTGCATGGGCCTGTTCTTGAGACTGTGTCTGTTTTTTCAATTGGAACTATTAGCTTTAATCTAATCACATTTCCCTTGATCCTTTCATAAAATAAATAAAAATGTATACAGAAAGCAATTGTTTTCAGGAGAAAGTTGGGCAAACATTCCATTTTTTTTGTTTACATCATGAGAGTCTTAACCTCTGTAGGTTACTGTAACAATGTTCTAAAAAGCTTTCCTGTCTATTGAATGATATTTGTGGTTGAGCAATGGATCTAATTAACCTTCAATAACCTTGCCCACTGAACCGTTGCATGAAAACCTCTCCCCTGGTTTCTCATAAAAGGAGGAATCCTAAATTTATATCTTCATGTTGCTAATTCACCAGAGATCTAATCTTCGCTGAAATTCTCTTTCAATCTTTTCCGCTCTTCTGGGCATAGCTTTAATGTTTCCAAGTGTCTCGGCGTAACAGGATGGATTTTAATGTTTTTTTTGGTCTCTGAGGATTGTCTTCTTGTCAAACAGCTAGCTCTGACAAAATGGTTCAGAGACCCGCTTGTCAGCATCTGTGGCACCTTGACATGGAAATGGGCAAGGGCATGGGCCGAGTCAACAATTCGGAAGCAGAGCTGTGGCCCAACTCCACTCACTTGCCTTTTCGCTATATTCATTCATTCCACGCACAGTGGCACATCAGTAGAGTTGCTGCCAAAAACCCCTGTCTCACGGTGCGAGTTGGCCCACGAGTGACCCCGCGTTTTCACTCGTGGTGATCACGTACGATGAACGTAGCGGCAACGTCGGAAACTCGCGCGATCAACTTGTCCACTCGTGGCGCTAACGGCAGGTACTCGGGAAACTTGTTAACTCGTGAAAAAAAATCAAACATGTTTGATTTTTTCCACGAGTCAAATTAACTGTTCAAGTTAA